>VWPV01029084.1:212500-238133 GCA_013389885.1 Geococcyx californianus
GCCAGCTGGATGGGACACCATTCACTACCACCCTTTGGGCTTGGCCATCCAACCAATTCCTAACCCAGCACAGAACATTTCCGTCCACACCACGGGCTGCCAGCTTATCCAGTAGTCTACTATGGGGGACAGTGTCAAAGGCCTTGCTGAGGTCCAGGTACACCACATCCACAGCTTTCTTCTCATCCACCAGGTGAGTCACACGGTCATAAAGAGAAATCTGGCTACCCTAAGAATGATGAACAGTTTACATAATTTATTCACTATGTGAAAGACTGGGTGAATTCCATTAAAGTTGTATCCAGTTGATTTTAGACACAGAAATACATTTTAAGAAGGCTTTTCAAACCTCTGATAACTTGACTAAGCTGACACAGGAGCAACACACACATACACTGTATTGCTGAGATGTCCCCTCTGTGAATTACTGTCTTAAGTTCCACGCTTGAGATCTCAATGGGAGAAAACACAAGGAAGAGAATAAAAACCTCTGCACATAAATAATATTTAAAAGTCCCATACAATACTTACTGTCCCTTATCCCTTAGTGCTTTATAGATATTTAAACAAAAGTTCAACAGGCAAGTGATACAGCACAAAAGGTTAGTTGTATTAATATAACAACATCACAGACTACTTAAGTATCCAGAAGGATTGCATAGCCTTCCTACTCCCATACACTATAATCTACAAAGACGTGATCAACTGAGACTTGGAAATAAAAAAAAAAAACACAAAAAACCCCACAAAAACCCACCTTTCACCTCTTTTGCAGTGAAAATCAGCTTTTTGAAAGATGAACATCATCTCCCTCATTTCTTATTGATGACACGTTTCTAATATGAATTAAAGGAAGTTGTGGTATCTGTGACGTCCCACAGGTCATTTGTAACTACGTCTCCTATGAATTATAAGTTGTGCCATCCGTGGGCTAACTTCAATCTGATGACAGCAATGAGGCAAATATGTATCAGCTTCATGCCTCTGAAATTGTAATGCCCCAAGTGAATCCTTGACATTTACTATTTGCAATTTCCCCTCATGTAAAATGCAGTGTAAAAAACAACAGAAATGCATGAATGTGTTGGCAAGTTATTTCAACTTCATACTGACTCATTTAAGTTAAAACACAGTCTTTTCCAATTCATTCAATGAATAAAATTACCACATATTAAAGGGAATGCCATATCCGGTAACATCACGTTCTATGACTTTGACATTAATCGTCAGTTATTCTTGGATTTACTACAAACTCTTGAAAACTTTTTCATTTGATGTTTATCTTGATCATCATCAGTCCACAAGATACTGATTAAAGTGAGAAACAGTCTGCTCTTCCCTTCAAGCACTTCAGCGTAAAAGTTATTTACATAAGTACAGGAGGAATCGCACACGGTCTCTCCTGCTATGCAGATCTCCACAGGAGTCTTTTCCAGTACCTGTCCCCCTTTCCCCAAGGAAGCAGCTGAAAGCACTATGGTTCAATCTCAGGATGGTACCAGACAGGACAGTACTACAAGAGGCCAAGATTTATTGGGGCACAAGGTCCCTCACCACTGTTGTAGGGCACAAAGTGTCTGGACCATCCCATATCTAAGCCACCAGGGCTAATTTGCTGCATCAATGACACCATCTGCCCCTATGTATTTGTTAAACAGTCAAGGTTGCTTTGGTTGCAACTTACCTAGAGAGTAAATAACGAATAAAAAGCCCCAGTATTCGCACAAGACCACTTCTGTTGATGACAAAGCATATGTTTGAGAAAATAAGTATTTCTGTGAGTCATTAACTAAGATTTCTTTAGTGATGGGGAAATAAATTATGCATTCTCTATTAACACTTTCAAAGATGCAGCAGACTTTTAGAAGACCAAATCTCAAAGGCAAAGGACAGATTGATCATAGCTTAATCACTGCAGAATCACATGCTCGCAAAACTCGTTGTTTGGGTTTTTTTAAATATGCTGTGTCTGAAAAATATTCATTTCTCATTTGATGTAGGAAAGATTTATACATTTTTTTTTCAAGTGGGAGACACTCCATACCTAACTTATATTTTATTATCAATGAATCAATCCAAGTCTAGTACAAGAACGATTAAAATGGGGTCCACAAAACTCGAGACAAAAATATCTTTTTTGTTCTAATGTCCCTGCCGGCAAAGGAAGAAAAAACTCCCTGAAAAAGAAACAACAACCTGAAACTATAACACCCAAGTATTTAGAAACTCTCACCAACATTAAGCTTACAACATCCAATTCTAAGATAGACTCTCAAGTAAGATTGTAATTCTTCGAGGTAAGTGAGGAAAAAACCTGGGAGAGAGGAGGGGAAAACCGAGTCCCATTCTGGACTTGGAGCTATGGAATACATTCCAGCCATAACTTATTCTGTTGTGGTAAGGGCTAAAGTCAGATTGTGTACTTGACTTGCATACTTCCAAGAAAATTAACACTATGATTATTAAATATATATAAAAAACAGTTAAAATTTCAGCACAAGTTCTGGCCTGAGAAAATTAGAAAGCCAAGTATTAAATTCCCTTAAGGTCCCTGAAAAAATACTAACAAATCTGTCAGTTGCTTTTCTCCCCCTAGACATAATCTGGTTTAGCAGTATTGGTGATATTGAGACAATCACCCACATCAATAGATTATGCTTTTATACAATGTCATTTATCTACAAAAGCAAGATCTTTAATATGCTTACAAATATACCTGTACCTCCAGGTAACATGCAGTGTGTTTGGCAAGAAGGAGACATATTTCATCAAGCTAAACACAGCACAAAACACGAATCTGGAGATTGCCCATTCAGTCAAAGCAGAAAGGGAAGTTTCCCCTGGAGTTAACTTAAAACAGAGGCCTGCCTAATATATAGTATTTATAGCCATTTTCAACTGCTCAAGAGTGGACACATAACTCCAAAGATCTACAGAATGTACCTATATAGCTGCTAGTCAGAGATTTGTAAATCAGCCTTCAGTACACTCTGAGATTATATGCTCTGGTCTTTTGTTGGACCTTGCTGGTTGCACTCAACTTTCAGGATGTTTCATTCCACTGCATTTAGTGAAATCCTTCACATGGAGCATTGCTTTCTGGCTGCAGGTGCTCTGTATTTTAGATTATTGATATAAATAAAGGTAAATCCTGCATTAACAGAACCTTCCCCAATCCAAAGGAAACTGCATTTTTGTTAGTTTATTATGAACTGCAGTCAGTTGTTTCGATCTATCTCAGAATTCCCTAACCAGGAGCAGAGTATCTGTTTATAGCAATTCCAAAGATATCTTCAAAGTCTATTCGGTAAATAACCCCTATTTTGAAAATCCTTATATTATAATATGTAATTTAAAAAACAGAACAGATATTTTGTCTGATGGACTGTAATGGAACCTCAGGAAACAACACGAATCTTGTAAATTCCTTTATATATAATTATGACTACTGAATTGATGTTAAAATCAAAATGAATACATGAAAAATATCATCAATCTACAACTACGCAGGGAATTTCTATGTCCAATTCTAAACCACCTGATAGTAATTATGCAGTATTCCTCATCTCACACTAAATAATACAAAACTGTTAATGTCTCCAGCTATTTCCCTGTGCATGCTATTTGGGCCAGATTCTTTACTCATAATTCAAGAAACACCCCCCAGCAGTGAGTACAAGATCACGATGCTTTTTCATGAAATGCACTTGAAGTACAAATCTTTCTCCTGAATTTTAATTCTGTACAAAAAGCGACGTAGCTGGGGTATTTATTATGCAATACCACTGTATGATACTTCCATGCTAACTTAATAGCTTCAAACATGTTCTGGATTGCCTGTACTTTTTAAATCGGTAACTGATGTAAATAAGGCCATCTAAATTGAAAACTATAGACAACTAGTACTTGCAGTCCTATTCCTATCCTTTCCTTCTCTATACCACTCTCTTTCTCCAGGCAATAAATAGAAACCTGGAAGGAAAGCAGAAGTCTGAAGATTACAAACTTGTAAAAACTGGAAAGATTAGTCATAGATTGATATAAATACTCTGCTCTCCAGACAAATATTAGAAAATACTGCAAGAAATTACACACTACATACTAGAACAGTAGCATAGGGCTTAAGTTAAAGGAAGGGCTAACTCAACAGTTGTCTCTTATAAAAGTATATACACACTATACAAAACAACCAACAAGAAACCAGATGTCAAATCAAAAAGGCCGACTTATGCCAAAAGAAATAAAAGGTTGGAATATGAAGAGCAGTTTGACACGAATGCTCCACAATTAACAACTACATGAGATTTGGCACTTTTCTGCATGTACATTTCTATATGGCACTATTACCCAACATACGTAACAATTATGGGACTATTTATGCCCAAGTTAAGGTATTCAAAATGCAGTCCTTCCCTTTTCGATAATGAGAAGAGCTTCATGAGATATGGTTGTGTACTTCAACAGAGACACCTTAGCATAATTTACATGTGTGACAGGACTTCAGAGTGAGCTTTTAAAGGATCTTACAGGGCAGCCCCAGAACCCCACCGAAGCTTCAAAAGAAACCTTTGTATTAGACAATAGAAATGTAAAAAACCGCAAATATTTGAAGATAATATGAAGAATTTACAGTAAACAGATACATCACAAGTGTCTTATTCTTTTAAATATATGATGTTGGACTACAATGACAATGATGGCATGACATCGTTCATCTTTGGAACAGAAGGATGTTGATCATGTTTTAGATTAAGTAAGGAGCGATAAAGGCCCGTTGACTACAACAGGTTAATTCCCCAAGGATCGCACTATCTTTATTGGTAACACATAGAAGGGGATACTATACTGGCTTTCAAAATGAAGTATATTTTTTCACATTTCTATTAAAATCATGTTTCTTGACAGGTTTATATTTTCACTCTTTCACTTATAAGAGATTGAAACCCGACATTAATATTTTCAGGCCAAATTTGTCGTTAAATGCTTTCTGAATAGCATACAGGGTTTTTCAGTGGTTTTGGTTTTACTTAGGGATATTTTTTTTCTCCTTTTTATTTCACAGCATAAAAATTGCCTACAGAGTTATTCTGTTCTGCTTGAACAAAAATATTCACATTAAAGATGTAAGCATTTTCATGTCCTAAGCTGCATGAAAAATATAAAAAGTATACAGTAACATTGCAGTTAATATACATTAGTGATACAAAAATTCTTTGGCAGTTACTTGCTGCACAATAGGCTTTGTGACCATTTACATCCCAATGAATTCAGTACTTGCTCTGTCATGCTGTAACAACACTGCTTTTTAATATTTAATTAAATGCATTAGTATAAAAACTGTGAATAATTTTTTACTATTTTTGATTTTGCCATGCTTTTCAGAGGCACTTTTTTTCCTGCATTTCAAAATACTAAATTGTTTCCCATCTGCTACCACAAACACACAAAACCCACCACCTCCAGAAAGATTATCGCATATTTCAGTGTTTTACAGAACTGTTTAGATAGTCTTCAACAGATTATCTTGATAAAGAAAAATGTCCCTCCGCACTTCTTTTCTTTGGGAGAAGGAAAAGTGATTTTCTCTAAAATGTTAATTAACATTTTTATGTAGATAAATAACAAATCTGTATTTCAGTCATTTTCAAGAGCTCTGCGATCAAAGTTAGTATTGGTCACACAGGCAACATTAAATGAACCCCCCCAAATTTTGGGTCTGCCTTCTGTTCCCTTCAGATAAACATTCATTCCTTTAAAGAAAAAAAAAAAATATCAAAAAAAAAAAATCACTGCATCTGTTGGGGAAGAAAACATGGATTTCCTTGTAAATATCTGGTAATTTCTGTTAAGCATTCCAAGTCAAGCCTGGCTGAAAGTTCCAAGCTGTTATCCACATACAGTTCCTGTCCAGCATTTCACAAGAAATGAACAGAGAAAGCAATTCTGGTCCAAGCTCTGAATAGTACATTTGTTAAAAACAACACAAATGCCACAAATGTCCCCATGTGCACACATAGCCCCCAACACTTCTGAATTTTGTTAGTTTTGAACTTAAATGGGATGTGCTCCTATAAGCTTAGCCTAGTGTCAAGTTAGACTTCTTCAAGAAAGGTTGCCAATCAAAGAGGCATGACCCTTGAAAGTATAAATATATTCATGACATTTTGGTTTCCTCTCTGTAACAGCACCTAAAGCCTTCTCTAGGTGTTTCATTCTTAGATTTGAAACTCTTACTTCCTAACACATAAAGCAGTTTAATTACGCTGTAATTACTTATTTTTGACATTACACTTGTGTTCTGTGGAGGAGGTAACACTGATACAAAATGCTACTATTAATGGAAGAAGTTCCTGTTGGCTGGAAATTCAGAAATGGCTTTCATGTTGATGGAGACAATTCCTATTGGCAGTGGTTTGACTGTTACTCTCAGTGGTCTCCCAGGGTCACAGCCAGAAGCAGCAGTGCTAAGAACATCAACACAATCTTATAAACAGACAAGTGTCTGTCACTCCACGGTGACATCCAAAACCCCAATGGGGTCACCTACTCAGGTTTAAACATTTCAGCCATATAGGTTGCCAAAACAACGTATGAGGTAGCTCAGAAAAGGAAAGTATTGTTCAACTTCAAAATTTCAGTTAAATTCATGAAAACCCATGTAACTTAGTCATGCATTTCTCTTTAACGCTAACATACTAAATCTTCATATATTCATATCATTTGGGACATGGAGATAAAAAGACCAGAATTTAGGAAACTAACCTTTTATGGAAGATGTATACAATTAAATCCGACACTAATTAAAAGCTCAAACGGATATCAGAAGTACATAATATGAAAGATGATTTAAAATAATTAATATAATAATAATAATAATAATACTCAGACCGGTAAATTCTTTAACTACAAATATAAGATAACATGGGATTACACGATCATCTTTGCAGATGTCTTCCAACCAAAAAAGATATTGCACCTTTAGAATTTATATTTAGTTTTACATTCCATATTTATATTATAGACATTATAGAATATTTAAGACATTACAGAAAAATCCTTACTTGAAATATTCTAGAATTGCAAAACACTGACGCCTAAAGGACATTCATTAGACTCTAATATACATCTTTTCACTACAAGGTTTATTTTTTTTTCTGCTTGTCAGAACTTAGATTTCTTTAACTATCCTCTCTTTCACTTCATAGGTGCTGAACGACAAATAGAAGCTCACATGCTATCGCACTGACCACCCGATGTGACATCTTAAGTAGAGCTCAACTAAGAGATTTTCTCAACTCTTTCAAAACAAGAAAAAAACCTGAAAAAACCTTAAGCAGTGGGACTTGATATATGACTTTCTTTTACATAATTTCATCTATACCATCTATACATATATATAGATATATGTTAGCAGAAAACATACAATGCACCACAGGATTATTTTGTTACCTCTCTCATCCCTCAAGTGTTTCAGTATTAAATTCTCAGGTTTTAGTGAGGATAGGAAAATAAGACATCTGCCAATATGATGGCGTGGGTGCTGGGCTCTTCTCCCAAGTGACGGTGATAGGACAAGAGGAAATGGCCGCAAGTTGTGCCAGGGGAGGTTTAGGTTGGACATCAGGAAGAATTTCTTCACTGAAAGGGTGGTCAGGGATTGGCACAACTGCCCAGGGAGGTGGTGGAGTCACCATCTCTGGAGGTGTTTAAAAAACAGGTAGATGAGTTCCCTGGGGACATGGTTTAGTGGGGAGACAGGCACGGTAGGACTATGATCTCAGAGTTCTCTTCCAACTTCCGATTCTATGATTCTATCACTCAATCTGGTTTCTGGAAGCTTATTTTGACAGTCTAGGGTCATATTTTCCATGTTCAATTCCTGCATCTGGCTTAAATTTCTCTTAAATTTACACAAAAATATTTTTTAAAACACGAAAAAGCTATTTGAGAAAACAATACTAACAAGGAAACAAGACATTGATCATTTCAAGAGAAGAAGACTTCAATATTTAAGGTAAAAATGACATGCTATTTATATAAGGCAACCTAACTCAAGATGCATAAACCACATCAATTTCAGTATTTATTATGTTCTAAAATATTTTTGCAGATTTTACTCTTTTTGTAATTAATCTCTAATTCTTGTACTCTTTACAGTCATTAAGAAGAAATTTACAGTACAAGATATGGCTATACGTCTGAAGTTTACCTTGTAAATTTTTCTCCTTGTCCCTCATACGCAATTATCACTGCTTCTTGCTGAAGAGATTACTATGCTATTTTCAAGAGAAGAACCAAACTTAATGTGGTGTTACAAACACATATAGAGGTTTTACTGAAGTTTATTCTTGTTTGACAAAACCCCCATTTTAAGCAGGCTTTAAAGAAAAAAAAAAAAACCAACCCAAGTAAAAAAAACTGCTTTAAATTCTGTAATTCTTAGCAGAAAAACCTCCAATAAAAAAAAGCAAAAAGTACTGAATTGACTGATTTTCGGCAGCCCACACAGGATATGAATCTGAGGATAAATAGTGATAACAAATAACATATTTGGAGAACTCATAAAACCTTCAATACATAACATAACCTGGATTTTGAATAGGAAACTCATTTGATTATCATTAGGGAATCATTTAAAGATTTCTGTAAAATATTAATGCTTATTCTCTTGTGATTAAGGTACTTTGCTATTATTCTAAAGGTAGAGTTTCTGAAGGACTTTCACTTCAGGTCAGAAACTCCTAAGTGCTATCTTAAGAGGTCTGGGGTTCCCCCTCTGCTCTTATTTTAAGTGATTTTAGTTCTATCCTAAATTAACTCTTAACTCACTTCATTTCACTTCACTTGGGGAGTAGGAAGGAATCAACAACAGGAAAACACTTTATTTGGCAGTTTTCATTTGTCTGTTTCACCTCTGACTGAAACAACTGATAAAATTGCATACAATATTTTCCCGTGCGACTCTACCAAATAAGGGCAGCACTTTAGGAGACTGGTGTTTTTCTCCAAAGATCTGGGATTATGAAACCATTTTCTATCGTCTCCAGCATGTAGTGTCCAGTATAAAGGGTGGTTCGCTACAAGAAGCAAACCCATAAGAAATATTTCAAATATGCAAATATGAAAATTAATCTTATACATCTAGCTAGAAATATCAGATTGCAATTTTTATCACCTATTGTGTACAATAACTTTCTTTGCCCTGTTTTTCAGTGAAAGATTGAGTCTGTAGAAGTTTAGCATCTAGTAGGGAGGCAGATTGAAGGTCAGGTTGGACAAGGCTTTGAGCAGCCTGATCTGGTTGCATATATCCCTGTTCACTGTATTGGGGCTGGACAAGGTGACCTTCAAAGATCCTTTCCAAACCAAACTATTCTGATTCTCAACCAATAAACGCCTTTCTGCTTTCTTTACATCTATACAACAGGATTTCAAAGTAGATCAGCATTAAATGAGATTGCCTGTTCATGCTTTCTTGCTTTAACTTCTGTATCATTCCTACTTAATTTCCCTTATTTAAAAATAAAATTACTAAAACATGCAAAATAACTCATATGTACGTCTTTTGTCATGCTTTCTTCTCACTTTCATAAAATTGCAACAGGGTATTCCTTCGCAAGTTTCAGCTCAGTCTCACAACATTACTATTTTTAAATGTAGTTTATTCAAAGAGTGACTCAAACTATGTATTATCTATCAACTATATTTCCCTCTTACATTGCCGTAAGAGTATAATTGCAACTTTACACAGTTTCCCACTCATGTTATTTTAGAAATCTCAGAAACACAGTAGTAAATATACCGATCACCTATTTTAACTACCTTCTTTCCTAAAGAAGTAGTTACAATCCTGTAACAGTAGATATATCACTTCATGTTCACTGCCTGGTAATTTCTCATCTTGAACTTTCCCATCTTCACTTTTTTCCTTCAATAAGAGATATTGAAGTCAATTGCTGCTTCCACTAAGAAATTTTTCTTTAAATTCTCCTCCAGATTCTATTCTGCTCTAACAACATCCCCTGTGTAAGCACTGATAAGCCTCTCAGTCACCACAGTATCTAAATGCTTTGTCAAGAAAGAAAAGGGACAAAATCAGCAACACTAAATTTTAGATTCAAAAACCAATGGCCATTGCAGTATTAACTGTACAAAGACAAAAAAAATTATTACTTTATACAGCACTTTTCTGTAGGACATTTAGCTACAGTATTTGTAATGCTCTTCCAGAGCCCTAGCAGATAAAGGTTTTACCTTGTGCATTCCAGATCTCTTTGGAAGACAGAAAACAAACAATTCCTCTTTGTCATAGCAAGATTGTTATTCCTTACGTACAGCTTACTCAAAAGAATGAATCATGGAGCTTTAAGAAAACAATGTGAAATGTTATGCATGTTCACTTCAAATTTAAAAAAAAACCCAACCAAACAACAACAAAAAAACCCACAAAAAAACCCCAAACCCAGAATCAACCCCAAACCACTCCCACACAGAGACCACATTCAAACAAAGACTTCCAAATAGTTTTATCTACGGACAAAAGCCGAGAGTGGATTTTCAGGACAGTTCAGTGCACTGAACACCTACTGGCTGGTAACCCTAAGGGTCGTCCATTAGAGTAATCGCTGAAGTAAATTTCAAGAACTTGGATTACTTTCAAAACCAGACTACAGCATTATAGGTCATCTTACAAAAGCACTCAGCAAACTGAGACACTTCACACCATTTATAAAACTACTTTCAGCTTCAGTAAAACTGCAGTTGGGCTGCTTAAAGTGATTTTTAAAACATTACCCTAAATCTTCCAAACGATCAGTAGTGTGGCCAATACTCTTAAGAAGCAAATTTGGACTGTAAATATGGACTGCAGAAGCAAACCTACATTTTAATTTTATTTTTGTTATAAGCAATTTCTGTGAGATACTGTTTCAGGAAAGATTTTTTTGTTAGGTCTCTCTTGCATTCAATCATAAATTCTGACAGACTTTTTCTCTTCTTATGTCACCATCTAATTATACAAAGGCTTCAGAACATGAGATGTTATTCACTGATCTTACTGAACTTACAGTGAGGGCCCAAAATAGAAAAAAACTAAATAAATCCATGTGAATCTGCAGCAGAAAAACTAAGAAAAGTAAGAAGTGCATCATGAGAAATGGATGTGAAATATTTACTGCCACTTAGATATTGGAAGGGATTAGTTATGACTACATGTCTTATTAGGCTAAAGATATTTTCTCCTATCTGCGGGCTGCACCTGATAATATGTTATCATTGTACCTCAGGCTACACTGGTCTTGATTTTATTATGTACTGATTTAGTTAGTTACTTTATTCCTGTTGTACAAGTTGCCTGGCTGATGCAGAGAGCTTAGAGCCCTAACAGCCCTTGGAAAATAAGGAAGATCAAGCGTGTGCTAGAGGATATACACTACTGCACTTTAAGAGGTGTACATGACTTGGAAAAGGGTGCTTCATGACTCAGGAGATCTGACAGAACTTTAAACATAACTATTAATTCAGTCCTGTTGCATCTACTCACATTCCCTTCTTGCGCTATGAGAAAGGAAGTTTCCCATTTCTTGTTTTTAAAATGCTTTTGCTATTTACAAAAAGGTCACTACCTTTAAAAAAAGTTATCACTACCTATTGCCTGGCCCGGAATGGTGCATCTACCTTCAGTGTGTCACTGTGCTGTATTTTACTTCACAATACCAACTTATTCAACCTTTCAGTTTGTTTCTTGTTTCTTTACAACATAGTATAAAAAAAAAAAAAACAAAAAAACAAACCAATTATATCCCCCTATATTCTGATTGCTCCTTGACATAAAGAAAGAGGTGAGCAAAAGACTGATTTCTGATTAGTATTTTTTATTACATCATGATTTTATTAATTTCACCGTGTCCCTCTAGGATATCCTCTCCTCTCTGGTAGTTAAAATAGCAACAAACCTCTATGTAATCTTGTCAATGCACGTGACAGCTTGAATAAGACAGACTGAAAGAAAAGATATGAAATTACAACTTCCAACAGGGCAGGAGGGGAGGGGAAGTGTCCACTATGACAACCAAGGGTCTCCTACTTACAACTCTAAAACCACAAATTCTAACCTTCATTGCTTGCTGTTGGGACCACAGTGCAGCCCAATATAAACACTACAGAAAGATTCTTGAGCACTATGATCTTTCTTGACTATGGAGTTACTGAACTCCAACCAAAATGAAGGCCAAGTAATTCTTATATTTTGCCAGCTGTGAATGTTTACATACCAGCTTAGAAAATTATCCTATAATGACTTGTAAATTAAATAATTATTTGATGAAATATGGATGCTAAGTTCTGGTCTCTGGTTGCACAAAGCATGAGATGGATTTGCGAAACCTCAGAGGAACCAGGAACCAGCCTCAGCCCTTTCAAGCTTTTGATCAACATTAATGTTACTAATTACTAAAATCTGTATTTCTAATAGGATTTCATTTTAATTTAACGATGCATCTATATAATCTCTTAAAGTATGTCCTTTCACTCGTATTAGCTTTTTATCAGCAGTTGTTATTTGCACTTAAGTAAGCTGTTGGACAATCAGACCAGAGAGTAAGCCAGCTTGGCACTTCCATAAATTCCATGAGGGGAAAAAAGGAACCCTGTTCGTACAAAGCGAATAAAACAGCATGGACAGTAGCTAGGATTTTCCTCCTACTGTTTACCAAACCACTTTCTCCAATATGCAGTACAGGTTTAGTTAATCTTTTGTCCGTTAGACCCTTGTGATTTAAAATGTCAAAGGTCAATTCTGAACACTGTCTTATTACTTTCAGTCCTCGATTGAATATCTAAGTTTTGCTATTCCTAAACTTCCACAACACCACCAATGTTTTGAACACTTAATGCAAAAAATACCCCAAACTTCAAATAACACATTCCTTGATGGATTTTAAGCGAGGTTAAACATGAATTCAATTAAAAGACAATCAACCTTGGCACGCTGTATTTAAAACTAGTGAAAATAGATTTCCATTTATATGTCCTCTAATATTAGAAAACTACTTAGTGAGTGGACACGCCAGTATTTTATGCTTTCTAGATTCAACTCTTTTTTAAATTAGTCATATCATGGAAAATAACCAATATTAGCAAGACATGAATTGAATTTATTCTAGTACTGGCAAACAGGAAAGCTAATTAGTGGCAACAATTTACTTCAGAACAGGATTTTTATGATTTGCTGGGTTATGACCTATAATTAAATGTATTTTGTGTGTTTCTTCCACCAAGATAATTGATCTAATGCATAATGCAAGATGCTTTAGGGCCACTTCTTTCCTAAAATGCAATTAAAATTAAACTGCACTGTCAAATACAGAATGTGTAGGACATTTTGAAGCTCCAAATCTTTATGTCAGTGTTATGTGGCTAATGAAAACAAAAGAAGAGAAAGAAGAATAAGCCAATTTGTTTCAAGTGGCACAGATTTTCCACAAAACCCCATACGCTTGTATGTAACCCAAGTAAGCCCAAGAACATTAAGAATAAGCAACTTGCAAAACAGGACTTTCAAAATCCATTAGTGAATCAACTTCTAGTTTTCAAAAAACTAAGCACATAACCTGAATAATTTATACTATTGTATGGGATTTTCAGTCAGTCTTACAAAATGCTACATTTCAAGTGAAGATGTCTTGGGAACAGACAGAAAAAATACAGAGGATTAAATCACGAAATCCTTGATAATTATTCAATCTGAAGACATAATTGAGAGCAACAAAGAAATAAGCCAGTTTTAAACTTGTGTGCTGACAGCACATAAAGATTATTTTTAAAAAAAACCCAACAAACAGAGGAACATTGAACATTTTATGAAGCTGCCACTGTGCCAGTATCTAAAATGCGTTATTCTTGTCTTTTGAATCGGTATAATCTGGTTTAGGTTCTCTTCAGTCTCTGTGCTTAGTGAAAAGCACATTGTCTAGTGTCCCTTGTAGTGTCGTAGCACAGAAAATATGAGAAGTATTCTTGGGTCTTAGAGGCCAGGAATAACTGAAGCTGCAGACAGTCCCCCAAACATCTCTAAATGCTTGCATTTTGACAAGAGAGAACAATCACGAATGCAAGGGACCAATACAGATGAAATATCGATGCTATGGAATCCAGCTACAAAGACAAATCATTAGAGATCTTCTCGTGACTACGCAGGTAGAACATCCAGGAACAGAATAAATATCCAGTAACCAATCCTCCATAATAACCCACCTCCCTTTGATCACATAAAGTACTCTGATTCTTTGAACAGTTATCACTGATGGGCAATCTACTGCTAGCTGAATATGCTCAGCAAGGGGTATGATTTTTTTATTGTATGGTTCTTCTGGTCCTCCCCTCTTTCCCCAAAGACAAGTTAATATTACTAGTTAATATTATCATCTACATGGATACAGTAAACACTGTATTAGTGTAGTCATCTTTTGCCTACTGCCTATCCAATATCTCAGGTCTTGAATTTATTATGGAAATTTTGACTAATCAACCCATTATTTTCTAGTGACAGACTGTACAAAGCATAAAATGGATGCAGCAAATCACTTGAGATTTGCTGTAGAACATTTACAGCGCTCAAAATCATCTTTATTTTAACTCGTAAAAAATTTGAACGTATACAGAAAGCCCCCAATTATACACAGATTCTATACCACTTATTTATTGGGGAAAAAATAATCAAGAGATCAGCTCTTAAAAGGTACTGCAATACACTTTACATGCAAATATACTGTTTCTACATCAAGTCATGCATCACTTTACTGAAACAAAAATTATTTGTTATATTTACTGCAAAAATTTTCAAGTTATGAAGACCCTGACAGTAAGTTAAGTGATAACATTTTCTATAAGCAACACATAAATAAAATCATGTTTTAACATGTAGCTATCAGGTCTACTGTTTATATCATTCTGCAGGAAGAATGAACTAAATGAATGCTTTTATTTTGACAGAGAACCTCCTCATCCACTCTCAGCTTTCTTCTCACTTTTAAAAATGTCTTAGCCCCCCTTCATCAACTTGGAAGCTCTTACTGTCACCAGTCAGAAAGCAAACACCTCACTGCGTATGAGGGCTGTCGTATGCCAATAGATTTGGCTGTCAAGCACTGAAGAGTACTGTCACTCCGTGTCAGAGGACTAACAAAGCAATTATCAAAAAAACACATTCATGAAACCCAAGACACACAGATTAAAGTGAGACTCATTCAAATCTAGCTAGTTAGAAATACCTCTCTACACTAAAAACGTGACTTTACCATAAGAGTCTTGATTTCTTTTTTTTTTATTCCCTACAAGAAAACAGAACTCTGAAGACCCCTGTTCACTCTTTAGGACTTGGTGAAAATTTTAAGTGTGGTTTCAAGGAAAACACTATTAAACCAACCACTGCAAAAATATAATTTTCCTGCTGCCACTAACCTCCTAGAGAAATAATCAGTTCAGTGTCTGGTCAGGATTAAAATCTTCTCAAGAAGCCAAATATATGAAGGAAGGTGAATTTTTAAAAGATACAATTGGGTATGAAAGGAACTCCAGAAAGTTGAGCAGTTGTGTAAAACTCACAAACCAAGTTACATCATATCAGTGACAGATTTAACCTGTTGCAAATGGCTGTAAAGTCAGAAATAAACCCCATTATGGATATGAATAAACCCCAACACAAGTAGTCCAGGTGGCCAAGAGGGCCAATGGCATCTTGGCCTGTGTCAGCCCCAGCGTGGCCAGCAAGAGCAGGGAGGTGATTGTGCCCCTGTGCTCAGCGCTGGTGAGGCCGCACCTCGAGTGCTGGGGTCAGTTTGGGCCCCTCACTGCAAGAAAGACACTGAGGGGCTGGAGCGCGTGCAGAGAAGGCAATGAGGCTGGGGAGGGGCTGGAGAACAAGTCTTAGGTGGAGCAGCTCAGGGAACTGGGGTTGTTTAGCTGAGAGAAGAGGAGGCTGAGGGGAGACCTCATCCCTGTCTACAACTGTCTGAAAGAAGGTTGTGACGGGGTGGGTGCCGGGCTCTTCTCCCAAGTGACAATGATAGGACAAGAGGAAATGGCCACAAGTTGCTCCAGGGGAGGTTCAAACTGGACATTAGGAAGAATTTCTTTGGTGAAAGGGTGGTCAGGCACTGGCACAGCTGCCCATGGAGGGGGTGGAGTTGCCATTCCTGAAGGTGTTTAAAAGACAGGTAAATGAGTTTCTTAGGGATATGGTTTAGTAAGGAGAGACAGGCACAGTTGGACTCAATCTCAGAGGTCTTTTCCAACCTTCTGATTCTATGGTTCTCTATCAAGCATCACTGGGTCCATGGGATTGAAAAATTCAGAAGTCCTCTTATTAATTAATACAGTCACATTACACAAATTCTTCATTACACTGATTCCATGAAATCTACTGCTTTGGGTAACATGTCTGTGTATCACAAAGCTTAATGGAGTTTTAAGAGGCACTAGAATCATTGAAACCTAAATGATTCTTAAATCAGGACTTCTGAGGATCATTTTCCAGCATCTGACCAAGCATTCAGTTTCATTCATTCAGTCTCACAATTCAGCTGCAGTAAGCAACTGTTTCACCTCTGAAGCAAAGATTTAATTTTAGACACCACTGAATAACTAACCCTATATAATTTAATAGTTGTCTAGTAAAGTCCACTAAATTTCCTTATTTCTAGAAGAAGAAAAGCATGTACAGTCGTAAAGTATATATTACATTGGGTTGTGGATTTCATTAAGCCAGACTAACATGATCTCCTTCTATGACAAGGTTACCCATTTAATGGATGAGAGAGAGGCTGTGGATGTGGTGTACCTGGACTTCAGTAAAGCCTTTGACACCGTTTCTCACAGTATCCTGCTGTAGAAAGAGGCTGCCATCAGCAGGGACAGGCACAGCCCCTGCTGTGTTAAAAAGTGGCTGGTTAGCCAGGCCCAAAGGGTTGTGGTAAATGGAAGTAAATCCAGTTGGAAACCAGTCACGAGTGGTGTTCCCCAGGGCTCAGTGCTTGGTCCAGTCTTGTTTAGCATCTTTATCAATGATCTCAATGAAGGCACTGGCTGCACCTTTAGCAAGTTTGCAGATGACACCAAGCTGGGTGCAAATGTGGATCTGCTTGAAGGAAGGGAGGCTCTGCAGAGGGGTCTGGATAGGCTGGATCGATGGACTGAGACCAACGGGATGAGGTTCAACAAGGCCAAGTGCAGAGTCCTCCATTTGGGACACAACAACCCCATGCAGCGTTACAGACATGGGGCGGAGTGGCTGGAGAGCAGCCCGGCAGAGAAGGACCTGGGGTGTTGGTTGGCAGCGGCTGAACATGNGGAGGTTGTAACGGGGTGGGTGCTGGGATCTTCTCACAAGTGACAGCGATGGGACAAGAGGGAATGGCCACAAGTTGAGCCAGGGGAGGTTTAGACTGGAGATTAGGAAGACTTTCTTTGGTGAAAGACTGGTCAGGGATTGGCACAGCTGCCCAGGGAGGTGGTGGAGTTAGGTGGTGGAGACTTGATGATCTCAGAGGTCGCTTCCAATCTATCGATTCCATGATTCTACATCCTTAGAGCTAACAGCTCACACAAAATATCAGTGCAGAGCAAACATTAATTTTTTTAAGTACAGTTCCAGGCTACTGCTTTCCATACATATTAACGTTTTCTGTCAAAGATCATAAAAGATTTAATAGACTTACCAACGAAAACCAGCATCCCTTCTTAAACACTGAACCATGAGACAGACATTGCAATCACTTTTGCCTGTAGTTGAAATGAACCAGACATTTCAAAGCATGACTTCCAAAAAAAGCTACCTTCTGCCATTTAGAGATGGTGAATAAATAAATCCCTTTCACAAAATGAAATCAATAAAATAAAATACATATTAGTATAAATTTATGCCAAAGACCTACTAAAGAATTTGGACCTGATAGCCTTTACATGGACAGCGGCTAACAGAGGTGTGTGAGTTTTTTCAGGGTGTAGCAAAATACCAGTTCCAGTAAACTAGACAGGATTCAGCTGATGGATTTCTCCTTCTGTTTACAGATTGAAAGCTAGCATGAAAAAGGAAACCTCATCCCTCTCTCTGCTGACCTGCATATATATATATATATGCAAATCCAAGACAGAGTCACATTGAAGGATGAAGATGCAGAAGATACAATTCCAGAACCAACTGTATCTTAGGAAATGTGATGTAACTGACACTGATGGGTCTGATCTGCAAAGCAGACAAGTCACTTCAGTTGCTTCAAAACACGATAGAGAATTAAAACCTGGAGTAAATTAAAACCATTAGTGTTCCTTCATCTTTCACAAAGATATTTCTATGTAAGATAACCAGTTACAACTTCTGTACTAGCAAAAAAAAAAAAAAAAAAGGCCTGATGTTAAATAATTTTTTCAGCTGGCTTAGTTGAATACCTTTAGATACAAGTGTTCTAATTCAGAGATAGTTGTTTCAGGCATGAAACCAAAGTAACTTAAAATTTTCATAGACTCTAAGCAACTTGAAACTACAGATTTATGTAATATTTCATCAGCACTTTTGAATCTACCCTCAAGGATACAGTTGAGGGAGATGTGTTGGGCATAGTTTTAATGTATGGATGATTGCCATAGTCCTGCACCAAATGGAGGTTTTCATAATGCTGTATTAACCCACTGCTTTAAAGTGGAACCAATAGCACATAGGTCAAAGTGCTGTGAGTGATTTGAAATTGAGCATTTCAAGTACAATCCTGTACTTCTATTTCCAACATTTTGTTTCTTTCAGCTATACAAAACAGATGAGATACCAAAAAACAAAATTACTTCTGTATTTACATATTACTTCAGAGAGTAATAGAATAAATATTACATTTGCTGGAGAAGACAGGAGTCTAGAGCACTACTGCAAGTTATGTGCCCAGTTCAGTGAAAAGTTTGCCCCCGAGATGTTTAAGTAAAAACAAATTCCCCCCTTTTTTTTGATAAATTAAGTACTCTTGTAACCCTCAACCCAGGGATTCAGCTGTCTGCAAATGAAGGCCCAGTTTGTTGCAGCACAGGTATGTGACCTTTGCTGCCTTTGGCAAAGACTGCTGTTAAGGTACAATAGGATATGCTATCTAAGAAAATGCAAGATAGAGAAGCACTAAAACCAAACAGAAAAGTGCAGCTACTGAGAACATTTGGTTGCTCAAGAAAAACATTCACAAGAAAGAATAAAAAACTCCTAAGGAAGAACAGCAGAGAATTGGACAAGAGCAACTCAACAAAACTGAAGATTCACCTGTTCTAAGGAGCAGCGGAGGCTGATACTTTCACATGTGTGATCACATAAATGCTCAGCCTACCAGCTTTGCTAATATGGGCTTCCTATTGCACCTCTTAGACTAAACATCCATTTTGTACTCCAGTGTACCTTTCTTACTTGGTTCCTCTTTACACTTTAATGCATACCTGAACAAATCAACTCATAGAGAGAGGGCTACTTTCCAACAGGTAAGTCAGGTTAAAATAGAGTTCTTGGTTAGCCCCTCCAAAAGCCCAAAGAGAATATTAATTATTCCATATTTTATCAAAACCACATTTTTAGTTTTGATGTTACATTGAAAAAACTCAACTGTAAGTAGTTTGTCCTTTTTAAAATCCATGCTTATTTGTTGTTCCAAGGTGGAAACAGCAGAAATGACAGTTTTTGGGATGCTGGATTTGAACAACTGACATCAGGGAAGATGATCATTCTGCTGAGTTCATGAAGACAGCTCATGAACTACAGTTATCCTTTTGTCAAAGTGCTTTTTTCTTCCTTGCCTATACTGTATCCTATATAAATTAAGAATCCATAGATTTTTTTAAAATGCATTTAGGATTTTGTTCTCCCACTTGCTCATCACCATTTAATTGAAAACTTATTATTTTTGAATTGTTTGAAAGTCGTCAGATATATATCCAATACATTTGAAAGAAACATCTAAAACTTAAGTTGCTGCCAGGTGCTCAGTAAGGAAAAAAGTTTTAAAATTTCACAAGTTCTATCGTGGTGTATCAGGCTTTTATATTAAGTTTTAAAGCTGTGATGCACCATGACTTGGAAAGCAGGTTTCAGTAGCTGCAAAGTGTTCAGGCTCACATACTCCAGATCTCTGCTTTTATTAGCTCTATAATACTTGAAATATGCAAGTGGAAAATCTGATCTAAAATGTATTGTAAGTTGGATTTTGATAAATGACCTATTCTTGGAACAATACAAATAATCAGTCCGCAGATATATTCAGGTAAGTATCTGTAGGACTTATGAGAAAGTGTGAATTCTGAAAACATTCCTCCACATCAAGACATTTTGCTAAAAAATGATCCTTCTAATAGCTCTGTTTGAAAGCATGCCAGTCTCTTAATACAATGTTGTGTTGCAAGATTTACTATATGTTAGCAAAGACGTTATTTAGAATGAAACCAACTGATAATGTTATTCCTTTTAGCTTATACAAAGACATGTCCTTCATGATTTTCCTGTCGTGTTGCGGTTTTGTGAAATCACAGTGACATGCTAAACTATCTACAAATACATTGAAGATTTCCATTTTACTGAAAATAATCACTACTACTTGAGAAATCAAGTCTTTTAGGATATTCCCAATTACATTATTAGACTCAGAAATTCATATAAATGATCAAATCTCTGTATTCTTCCTCTTGCAAGTCCTGCTATGCTTGTAATATTTACTAACTAAAGGATTGAGCTGGTGGACATGAATACACTATAATTAAGCAGACACCTTCTCAATGTATCACATGCTTTACTATCCATAGATTTTTCTCTTATATGGCTCACCTTTCACTTATTGGTTTCTTAGTTAAATTGCTTCAGGAAAAAACATGCAAGATACTTCTCCACAGCATCTCAAATAATGGCACAGACATTAAGAACAGTAGAAGTGGTCAGAGAACGCTAAGAGGGAAATTCAATTTGGGGAAAACTAATTTCAAAAGGAAAAAAAGTCTTTTAGCCAACTCGGTGACAAGCACACACTGTCCAGAACTGCTTGTTTACAATGTTTTCTCTGAGCTTTGCCGAAATCCTGGCCAAGCTGGGTTTTGCCCAGCTTGGATAATTTCCCAGCAGGCTGCATTTAAAAGTTATATCACCATCCAAGTTTTCTCTGTTGACAAATGTTTCCATAAATGCTAGCAGACTTCAGTGCTACTGCTTGTTTTGCCTTTGTGTGCAAAAAGAAAATGTCCAAGTGCGTGCAAGTGAGTGCTATCAAGGGCTACTTCTAGATGGAGGGACATTAATAGTAAGCAAGGCAATGCAGTTATGCAAAAAGACTTTTTACAGAGATCTTCCTACACCAACCATTAAGCCTTCATCAGATACTTGATAAGATAGAATTTATCAGAAAAAATACTTATAACAATACACATTCAAATTTGCCTTTTTCTTGAGTATATTATTAATATAACTCGCTTGATGTCATTGTATACACTGGGGTTTGGATTATAATCATGCTCAAAAAGACTTCTCATCCTTTCAGTAAATTATTTCAGACATTCTGCTTTTAAATGGAAAAATGAAGATTGTATTTCCTTTTTCACAGCCATAATTGTATTTGTCCAAAATGTCCATAGAAAAGGTGTGTGCCCTTTAATTAGAACAATTGTTCTACTTCAAATCATTTCACCTGCTGTGAAAAAATTAAAGTCTGTTTTGCTTCTAAGTATGGCTAGTTGCTTCATAAAAGGGTCATGGAAATGTTCGCAAAAACATTAATTTTGCAGAACGGTCAAAGTCTGCCCATAGTAGTTTCGTTATGTAAAATAAAGTCAATAGAATTGCAAGCTGTTTGTACTGATAGAGCCTGAGGAATACTCACAACTGCTAGAATGTTCCCAGAAACCAGTTTGGCTTACAGCTTTTCTAAATGCATCATTCTCAGTATTGTGGTTAAGAGACTGGAGAAAAAGCTCCAAGTACACAACTCTTAACTCATGTAAATGTATCAGCCTGGAGAAGAGAAGGCTCCAGGGATACCTTACAGCAACCTTCCAGTACCTGGAGGGGGCTACAAAAAAGCTGGGGAGGCGCTTTTTACCAAGACATGTAGTGATGGGACAAAGGGGAACATCTAGAAGATTTAGAATTTAGACATTAGGAAAAAAAATCTTCACACTGAGGGTGGTGAGGCACTGGTACAGGCTGCCCAGGGATGCTGTGTATGCCTCCTCCCTTGAAATGTTCAAGGCCAAGTGGGATGGTGTCTTGAGCAGCCTGGTCTGGTAGGAGGTGTCCCTGCCCATGACAGGGAGGTTGGAACTCGGCAATCTTTAAGGTCCCTTCCAATCATTCTATGGTTTTATGATTAACAATACTATTAACAGAGGAAGCATCTTTTTTTCTTTGCCTCTACTAGAGCATTCTTCACAGTTTTACCTCACACACACTCATCGCAGACTCACCAGAACTCATGTAAGCCTCCACTCAGAGAAACAGAGAACTTCCTCTACCAGAATTAATTCCCCATATGATAATGCACAGACAAAAGAATTTTTTTTCCCCTCACTCATCTCATGGTTTTGAAGCCTTTGACAGTATCTTAACCCTTCTCAAGAAGAGGGGGCCCCAAGCATGTCCATTTTGGACTGTAATACTTGGAAGAGAAAGGTGATAAAGAGAAGCCTGGCATGATGGCCAAGGCCTAGACGCAGGATGTGGTCTAGAGAACTATAGACACAGAGTCACAGGAGACAGGGCACAAACCTGGCACTGGAGGCCCCATGGCTATAAACACCTAGCCAATAGTCAGTTAAAGAAATGCAGAGCTGGAACTCGACAAAAGTGCTTTATGAGTAACAAAGAAATAATATCTAACATATGCAAAAGTAACCGAAACAATACACAGCAATGGACAACGGAAGGCACTATTCAAACAGCTCATCACCCACTGTTTGAATCTGGCACCAGTTGTACCCACTGTGTTTTAAGTGTTATGTTTGACACCTCTCAGCTATGATATGTGAGAGCACAATGTGGCAGAGAGCAAAAGACTTGGAGAACGTTTTGTGATGCAGCTACGCTGAAGAACTGGACTTACAGGATCACTTAAGAGACCATGGTGTAGCAGCTGTACCAATATTAAATACAGACAGTGACAACTCCTGCCAACACAGCACAGCTCACTTGCTGTTGGGAAATGTTCTTATTTATTACAAGAAGCACAAAATCTTTCTAGTTACAGATTACTGACTTGCCACAGCTGTACACTCCACTGCCAAATGATAGTGTCAAGTAAGCTTTGGAATCCAGCAGCAAAGTTACCTTCACCAGGTGACACTGTCATAAGCAGCTAACAGTACTAGTTACATTTCTCCAAAAGCCAGCTAATCTCCAAATAAAGACCAGCTATTCAGTCTCCCATTTATTTCTGAAGGAGCCTCTTTTATACTCCAGGCACATCTGTATTGCAATTCACATTTTATACTATTACAACCAGATTTTTATACTGCATGCATGCCACGATATAAAAAAAGTTATTTGTAACTTTTGAAAGTTTTACATCTGACAGTTCTACACAATGTCTACAACCACCCAAACCAACTCAAAAGAAAAACACTAACACACAATTTTAGGGCCTTGCACGCATCTCATCAAGCGTGCCTTATGTACATTATATCAAGGAACTTAAACTAATTTCAACTTCAATACACTTCCAAATGATATATTATCCTTTCTTTATCATGATAGTGAACACCATTACTTGATTATATAATTGAATCAATACTAGGAAATGCCTAAAGAAAGCAACATGATGCACTAACATGGTCTTTTTTTTAGCTCTATGACAGAGACCACTACTTAATTCACTCAGTGTCAACTAAAATGAATGGATAGAAACTATTTAAATTCTTCAGGGCAGTTACTCATTTAGCTTGCACAACAACTTTTAAAATTTAGTATTACATTAGCTCAGATAATAGAAATTACTTATTTAAATATAGCTAAGCAAAAATATGTAGGAGATCAGAAAAGGTACTGCAAAACACGAACTTAACAGCCCTTTAATTTCCCAAGTAGTTTATCTCAAATGAGTATACAGTTGGCTACAGGAACACGTATTTTTCTACTCTGAAATATGCAGTAACAGTAAAAATGTTAACACATAACAAACTTGCACAACGGCTCAACAAGAAGGATCCAACTACCTTATTTTACATTTATTTGCACTACAAATAGCACTCCTCATACAAATGCTAGGTTATCAGTAGATGGTATCAGCAATGAATGAAACGGTATTTACAGGTTACAAAACCCTCATTGCAAAGAAGTCTTGTTAACAGCGTTGGAAGGTTTGTAGTATTTAGCAGGTTATCACCTTAACAAAAGCAATAAAGAGGATGAATCAACACCTTTTCCAAGAGTGAACATTTGCATGATGAATGCATCAAAAATGTACACTGTTTTAATAACATCCATATGGAGATTTTTTATTTAAATAAGAAACAAATAAGCTTTTTTCTTCAGAAACTTTCCAAGATTGTGATTTTTTGGAAAAAAAATTTCATTTTCAGAAAGCTTCTATGTGTACTATTTCTTCTCAAAATGATCTTTACGGATATTAAAACTGAAAGAAGAAAAATACTCTAAATGTAATTTACAAAGTTTCTGAAGAGGCACAACAGAACAACAGATGCTCAAAGCAACGTTGAAGCGGTCTGATGATGTTTAAAAAGATCGTTACAATCCCCAGTTTAAGAGACATACGGCATCCACTCCAAGAGGCCACACAAAACGACTGTTAGCTCAGAAGTCTAGAGTTAAAATTGTTAGCAGGAACCAGAATGACAAAACTAGATAAAATAATTACTATCAAACTGTATCCTGATAACTATATATCCTGCAAAATCGAAGCAAAATACATTTCAGGTTTTATTTCCTGATAGTCTTCATTGTCAGCTTTGTTCCTGTTGCAAACGAAGACTAAAGTATCAACATATATCATTTTCTTATCATAATGCAGAAGTATATTCTCTCCAGGTCATATATTTCTAGATATTAGAGAGGTTTTTTTACAAGTGTTGAAGTTAAAATGGCAGGCATTTGTCATTACAAGCTTCAGTTGTCACTCCATATTCATATTTAATCTGCCCTGAAGGGGTAATTGATTTCTACTCCTGCCATTTATATGAATGAACAAACAAACAAAAAGTAGAGCTATCTGGCAAGTGAAAATGCAGAGACCTTCTGTATCCATTGGGACATTCCGATTGATCTATGCATTAAATCCATTCAGTAAAATTAATGATTTCAAAAGGCTTTTATGAAAACTACCCAGAATAAATAAAAAACATTGTACAATGTATTCACCAGAGATCTCTTTTTTTCATATTAGGAAATAATAAGTTTTATTAAACTTATTTCCACCCAGGTGTATGAATCTGCAAATAGGGAGATGCCATACATCCACACCATTCCACAAACGACCACAAACTAAATCACTCCTCAAAAGTACTGCAAGGCAAGGCATTCTTCAAATACTGGGAAAGATAAGAACTTTACACTGACAACTGCAGCAGGGTGTGCTTCAGCTATTCCTAAAGCTACGCCTTTGGGACCTGTCTGTAAAAAGTT